>JAJHZJ010000169.1:297470-343412 GCA_023548195.1 Bettongia penicillata ogilbyi | reverse complement strand
GAAAATCTTTGTGTCATATCTCTCAGATAAGGATTTGATATATGAGCTAAAAACAAAACTAACAAAAATACACAAGAAAATAAGTCATTCTCTAATAGATAATTAAAGGACATGAACAAATTCTCAAAAGGAAAAAAATAAATTATTAACAAGCATATGAAAGAATTCTCCAAATCAAAGCAATTAGAACAAATCCAGATTCTTACCATATACTCAACACTGGCAAAAATGACAAAAGATGGAAACAGTCAAAGTTGAAAGGGTGAAACGGTCATTATACAAATGCATTGTTGGTAGAGCTGTGAATTACTCTGGAATGCAACTTGAGATGGGAAGAAAGTGCTTCAAATATTTGTACTCTTTGATCAAAGATTTCGCTCTTAGAAAAATGCCCTACGGAGGTCAATGACAAAAAAGAAACCATATATACTAGTATTTATAGTAACAGTTTTAAAAATAGAAAATAATTGAAATATAGTAAATGTCCGTTGACAGGAGAATGACTAAAGAATTGTGGTACATGAATGTGACTGAAATTCATGTGCTTAAGAAATGAGATGAATACAGAAAATGATAATATATATACTATGTATGTATACATGTATGTGTTTATACAAACACACATACACAAATTAAATAGAACCAGAAAACAATATACACAATGACAACAATATAGATCGAAAGAAGAACAGCAATGAAACAACTGAAGCTGAATTCTGTAAAAGTATAATGGCCAAACTTGACACCTTGCTTTTTTGCAAAGATGGAGGGCTATGAATAAGGAACATTGCATGATATCAGACTTTTTCCTCACTTTGCTTTTTATTCTTTTTTATAAGGAGAGACTTTCTGGAAAGGGAAGAAGGGATATTTTGGAAAATATTTAAAAAACAAGTATATGAATAAAAATGATAAATGTATCAACTTTTGGCCTACGAGTTTCATATTGGTTTTGTTTCTGTGATACCCACTGACAGCTGCTTGCCTTCATGAAGTACTGAGCTTCCAATTTTATAGAGGTTGGGCTACTCTTTGAGACTGTCTTAGCAGGAATTCATGCATCAGACAGAAGGTTAGATTAGATGTCCTCTAATACCCCTTCCAGCTCTTGAGATTTTGATTCTACAAGTGATCTTGAGAAAGACACTTCAGCTCTTCATTCATAGATTGCTTGTTTTAAAAGGGTAACATATCTTCCCTGCTGACTGCCCCATTGAAGAGATTATTTCTGCTAAGTGTTTTGATCTTTTCAAATGAAAGGAACTAAATAAACATAAAGGGCTCTTTTGTGTCGTTAGAGTCCTGCTTTAGGAAGTCCTGCATTAGGAAAGGTTATTTCTATGATTGTTTCTATCTTGGCCTTTGAAAAGGATTTAATATTTGAATTACTTATAGGAGATACAAATAAAGACAGAGCTATTGTATTTTAATGGAACTACCATTTTAAAAAGTATCTTGCCATGAACACTTTCAAATTTCTGAGCATTATATTTAGAATAATATGGAATATGTGTTCTAAGAGGAACAAACACTACTGGTTTTGGTAATGCTGAAGGTATTGCTTCCAATGAAAACACTATTATAACACCTTTAGTCATGATTTTGAAAACTAGTACAGGGATACAGTACTAGTACAGGCTTTTGTCTCACATGCTGTTAAGGGGTTTGTATTTCCTTTCAACCCCCAACCTGGGGGTGCTTTCTGTATCCTTTTGTATGGTGTTGTCCTTTGTACTTGAGGACCCAAATGACATCACAATGACTAGATCAATGTACAGTATGTCTAGCCGTGGCTTATCAGGCCAAAAGGAACCTAGAACGTTCTACCACAGGTAAAGCATTTGAAGAGGAGACATCGCTAAATTTGCACATTTTTCATTTCTTTTGAGCTACTGAAATTCTGCTTTACTTGTAGAGAATAATGTCTTCTTTGATATGGATACACCATGCTGGACAGTCCTGTGCCCATTTCCCCTGTCTCACAACTGATACCAAAGTTCTTCCTAGAGACTTTGAGAATGCTTGTCTTGTGTGAGTTCTTGGTAAAATAGTCTCTTTGGCAAATGCACATCTGACATTTAAACAACATTGCCAGTCCATTGAAGTTGTGCTTTCTAGGAGAATATGAATGCTTGGTAGTTCAGCTTGAGAAAGGACCTCAGTGTCCAGTATCTTATCTTGACAGGTGATATTCAGAATCTTCCTGAGACAGTTCAAATGAAAGTAGTTCAATTTTCTGGCATAGCACTGATATACTGTACAGATTTTACAGACATACAACAATAAGGTCAGCACAACAACTCTGTAGACCTTAAGTTTGGTGGTAGCCTCTTCTCTTCCACACATTTTTTTCTTGAGCCTCCCAAAGTGCTTCTATGATGCCCTGAAGGCTATTTATAGGTCAAAGACCTTTGCTTCCTCTACTCAGCACTGATGAAACCACACTGTTCAGCGATAAGAACATGTATCCTAGAGAGATGGGCTGAAAACTTCTATAGTGTTCTCAATAGACTGTCACCAAGCTGAAACCCTTGGCCAGTTACCTCAAATTGAGGTCAAACCCTCTCTACCCAAGTTTCCAACTAGAGAAGAGGTTTTTTGAATGGGTTCTGTATTACTGTTCAGCCAGTCATAGCCTGACACCACTGGGGTCCCATGGCCATTGCACCTTTTTTCCAAGAGCTGCCTTCCCACTGATGTCAACTATCTCCATCAAATTTCCTATCTTGGAGACATATACCACAAAAGATGCCCAGGCAGTGCTCATTGCTTTCTCCCCTCTCACCAATAATGAACTCCTAGAGTGCATGTACAGTGTCTTGTACCCCCTTTCGGCTTCAGCACAGGGCAAAAATTCAGAGTAAATATTCATGAAATGTTTGTCAATTATAATAGGTTGGTTTCTAATCACATAACCCCACACCTTTTTCTCCCCCAGTGTAATCAATTAAAGGGACTCCTTCTTAGAGTTAGATCTGCAAAACTACTTACTTGTGCGTAAATTTAGTCTCTCTGTCGTTGGCCCACCAACATATACTGCAACCAACGAATTCTTAACTTTTGTTCCTCTAATTTCTGTGATTCAGCTGATCCTTCTGCCTAGGACAAAGGCTTTCTTTCCTGCTAGTTCTCTCCAAATTATCATTACTATCCAGTTGAACTCTCATCTTCTCCAGTTTCTTCCAATCTTTCCCTTTTACCATGTCCTCTTGAAACCTTTTCTCTTGCTAACAAACTCCCCTTCATTATCCTATGTCTCTTCTCTTACCTTTCTTCCATCTTTTGATGTTCACTGAAGCTTAATTCTTCTGCAGATTCTCTTTAAGACTGATTATTCTCCAGATATACAGGGGCAAGAGCAATAGAATACTTGAGCCTCGCTACCATGTTCTGACCTTCCTTTTTTTCCCATTATATCTAAGTAAATGGTTCTTCTCCCTTAAAATTCACTCCATATTCTTTAGATCCTTGTCTTCACTGGACCATTAGGGGAAACTAGTATCTGGTCCACAATTTTCTTCTCTACCATTGCCCTCTGAACTCACTGACCTCCCTTGCACATTTGATAGCTGCCTGCTTTTCATTGTCTGAGACTAAAGGGTGGCAAAAGGTAATGAATTGAGTCATTTAAAAATACTCATACAGTATAAGATTATTTTTTCTGAAGAAGGAAGTGTTATTTAGCTCAGATATGTGAGACAATTTCTGAATGATGGGCCTTGAATGTTAGATTGATAAAATGAGATTTTGCATGTAAGGCATTTTGCAAAACATAAAACTCTATATAAATGCTAGCCATTATTAAACTTGTTTGAGCTATACACTCAACAACCTACTTTCTGGAGGTCATTGGAAAAATCATTGGCCTCTAAAGAGTAGTATAAGCTAACTAGTAGGAAAGACTGTTTCACAAATAAGAGAAAAAAATAAAACCTTGGAAAAGCAGCAACCTGACACATCGACACGTTATAGCAGAAGAATTTGTGTCAGAAATGAACAAGGCATGAAGACTTGTAAATCCTCTTTTCGCTGGAGGATTCAGATGCTATCAATCTGCATGGCCACTGGATGTCCCCACTCTTCCTCAAATGCTACTGAGGTATCATTGAATTGACAGTTACATTTTTCAGAGAACAATAAAAAGTACTCCAATAGCACTGCATATATTTGGCCATGTTATGTGCACTTGGCAACAGCACAATGGCCTTGGAAGGGAATGTGCTGCAGGGAGGGATGTGCTGGTAAATGTTTAACAATCAGATCTCCAAAAACACATGACATGCCTTTAGGTTTAATCTGCATTATTAACATTTTCTCCATCACGTCTCTAGATAATCAACAAAACAGTAGCTTAAGACTTGATTCATACCATATTTAATTTTCAGGAACTGGTTCAATCTGGTTCCAGTGCACCCCTGATTGTAGTTCATGATGTTCTTTGGGTCAGTTTACTAAGGCTTCTACTTATGCTTCTCTCCAATCTTCGAATTTCTGAAAATGCTCTGAGAAGCATGCTGAGTGTTGGAGGAGCCTAGTGATGCTGCAACTATAGACGAATCATGACAGAGCTAGGGCAACATGCAAGGGCTCCTGGTATATACAGACCTCTCAGTCTGCTTTCTGTGGGTAATCTTTTCCCTGTGTTTCTGAGGCAGCTTTGTTGCAGATAGCCTTTAAAAGTTAAGTCAAGAGTATTGTTCAGGTGGTAATACTATAGCTAACATTTATGTAGTGCGTGATTTGGTCTTCACAACAACTTAGAGAATTAAGTGCTATTATTATACCCTTTTATAAATAAGGAGACCTCAGTGTTGTTGGAAAATGAGCCTAAGAAATCTATCAACAAATTGGAGTTAACTCAGTCGCATCCAGGACAAGACCAGTTCCCTCAGAGAATAAATTTTGTTAAAAGAATTTAATATTCTGTTAAGGAGGCATCTTAAGTGCTACAACAAAGTTTTCATCAGTGGGAAACATGGACCTTTTCACCTTGTAGAGCTAATTTCATACCAAAACTAAGGCATTGCCTGAGCTCCCCTTCAATTTTTTCTCATTTTTAAAATGTTTTGATTCTACAAAGTACTTCAGCATGCCTTTAAAGCTCCACCTGATTCTCTGGGGGACCTAGTAACTTTCCACAGTTTCAAGAGCTCACACAATGTAGCACTTTCCTCTTTATTGTACACTTTCCTTAGTACTAGTATTAGCTCAAAAAGTTTTCAGCAGAGTTTGAAGTTCTTTCATAAGTTCCCCCTTCACTTCCAAATTCAATAAATTAAAGGCAGCTCAGTCAAAACGTTTAGTTACGTATATAGGAACATCCTCTGACTCACAGGAGAATATCTCACCAGATGAACTACTCCCAGTTCAAGGTACTCTGGAAGTCCTCACCTACTTAAAATCTTGTGATCCCCCAACATTTACATGACAGAGGACACATATATGAAGCAAAAGAATTTAATGAACTACGGCAATAAGAAAATAGCAATGAAACACTTCTATAAACCTGGGATATGGCATATGGCATACTCTCTCTTTGTCTCTCTCTCTCTCTGTCTCTCTCACACACACATACACTACCATAAACACACATATATTCACATACATTTATGAGAAGAAGGAACATAACTACAGAACACATGAAGAGGGGTATATAAGGAACATATATGGCCAGATCACATGTGTAGAAGGGTATATTCACAGGGGGTACATGTATATAGGGTGCATACACAGAGAAGTCCATTTGTTTGGTTGCATGTGAGCCTGGGCCACATATATGAAGAGACAATTTCTGTTTCCAACATAGCAGGGATGCTCCTATATTTTGCTGATGTTGTCACCCCGTTCCAGCTGGGCTTGCTCCTTCCTTGCCTTGCACGATGTGCACTCTTTACTGGTTGTGTTGTCTCTGTGAGAATTGCTCTCTGCCAGTTTTGCATATTTCTTTCCAGGAATGACGCCACTGGGGATCAGGCTATAAAGTTTTTCTCTGCTTCCACCTTCTGGCTTTAGTTGGAGTCCTCAGATGAGGTGCTACATCTTTCTGTAAGAGAAAGATTGGGTGCTGATATTACTCTTTTAGCTTAAAGCCCAGAGGCTTAAGCTTAACTTTTTACATAGTTAAACCCTTCACACACCCAGTATCAGGTTGGAGGAAAGCCTTACTATTTCTCCCTTCAGCTCCTTTGTAGTGAGATTCTATCCTCAGAGCCTCAAACATAACAAAATTTTGGAACACTATCAACTAAATAATGGTTGTAGACATTACTAATTTTTTTTTTGCCTCATCTTTCTGCTCACAAAGGACAGTGTGCTTATATCAAGTATCTATCTATTTTAGAGTTAGGAAATCTCTATAACTCTGGATTGACACCTGATTGCCAAATCAGAAACATTTTAGGGATCTGCTTTATATCAAAATGTCAAGATTTATATAAGACTGAGGCTTCTAAGTTTTATCAGCCCTGAGTATTTTTGATCTCTTGTGCAAATGAAGAGGGGAAAGCAAAGAAACAAAATCTACTTTAAGACACTCCTACCATCTTTATCCTCTGAAATATCTGCCTTTATTATGTATAGGGGGCTGACAGCACTTGGAGAGTTGGAAATAGTTGTGGAAAAGAACCTGGCACTCATACTAAAGGACACTGAGCACAGAGAGGGGATTTCTTTCCTCTTCCCACTCACTGGCCATGTCATCAGGGATACTGAACCAGTAGGAGACAATGCAACAAAGTAGAGAGCAGATCCACATTCATATCTATATCTTTCTAGTCATTCAAGGGAGAAAGCAGTGTCAAAGAACTAGTCCTGATAATCAAGACCTGAATTATAGAGAGAACAGTTGTTGGAAATCCAGTTGGAGTTCTAGTCCAGCAGAGAGGTTGAAATCTAAGGGGATCTGCTGGAGGACTCTGTATAGAGAAGAGGGATGTCCAGGGCCTGCAGTACAAGGAATTATAAATTGCTTTTGCCATACATGTATCCTGAAAGTGTTCCTCACTAATTAAGGTTTGTGTTACTTGAGGTTTGTGTCCAGTCTTCCCATGAATGCTATGTATATTTGTTGGAGAAAAGGCTCCAGTTTTTCTAGCTACAACTTCTATCATGCCATCTTAGTAAATATCTTTACTTAGTAAAGATCTTAGTGAATATCTTTACTACTGGCTAATTGAGTCTACTGGATGATTGTTAATGGGAACCATGCCAGTGAGTCAACTGTGGTTCTAAAAGGGTGGTCTCATGAGGTGAGTTTACCAGGAGGCAGTAAGAATAGGAAAAATCCTCTGGTGGGTGAGTCCTGAGAATCCCATAGGTTGTGAGTTCTGAAACCAGGTGGTCCCATGAAGAAGGTGGATTCTGTGACAGGGGTGTAATATTTATGAATTCCTGCAGGCTGACATAGTATCTTTCTAGTGTTGGCAAAAGAGAAATCAAAGAGGAGGGGTCAATTTGCTTTGATTCTTATTAGTCTCATAGCCAAATGAAATTAAGGGATATATGGCAGATCTTAGAGGAGATTTGGAGGGAGATCTCAGTCTTCTGGGGGTGTATTTAAAGTGGAGGAAGATGGAAGATAGAAACATTGAGAGAGAAAAGCCTGTAGAGAATGTCAGAAGGTTTTCTTTTTTTTTTTTTAACCATTGTTAATGCAAATCTTTATATTGTGTTTCCTAGCTCTTGAAACACTTTCCTTGAAAAAACCATGCAAAGTGAACATTGTAATTATGATTGTTCACCTTTTACAAATGAGGAAATTGAAATTGAGGGAAATTAACTGACCTGTTTGGAATCACATGGTTAGAGTTATAGAGGATTGACCTGAGCTTTGGTCTCCTGACTCCCTGTCAAATCACTCTCCAGTGGATCACACCGTCATCCACTATTTGTGATTGACCTAAAAAGAAAGTTTGAATGAGAGACTAGTAATTTCTTTGAGTTCTTCAACCCAGTAACCTAAGTGGAGAACTATATGAGCATTTGTAAATTTAGACTTCAGAATCAAGCACTCTGCCATCCTGGTGCACAATGGGTTGCATATGGTGATTTGCAGCTACCGTATGGGATGGAACTCCTGTCTCAAGAGAAAGTTTCTCTTGTTCACTGTGGTTGTGGGAAGCAGATTGGTTGTTGAAGTGTTATTAGTAATGTGAATTACTTCTGGACAGCTTGAATTGAAAGATAATTTATTCTCTGTGAACTTCTAATTGCAGAAAAACAGTTCATTCACTGCCACATTTGTCCATCTTGTTTGTTCTTTCTCTTTTGGGCATGTTTGGCTGCAGATAATAAGACAGATCAGCCTAAACTGCAAAAGAAATAAATCTCTGCACTCTTGGAGAGTTTATGGAATCTGATTTATACGGGTTCCTTTTTCATTTGCGAAAATTTTAAAGTTCAGAAAAGCAGTAAACTATATTTGATGATCTAGAGTTCATAAGATCATAGATTTAAGAGCTGGAGTACCTCAGAGGCCATCAAGTTTTATCCTTTCATTTTACAGAGGATGAAACTGAGGCTCAGAGATGTTAAGATTGCAGAAAGAGAGGTCACAAGTCAGTCCAATTTGCCTTTACCTCAAAATAGCCAGAATTATGCTAAATAAAGCAAAACAGCATGGTGTAGTGAAGTGGTCAGTAGGCTTGGAGTCAGGATGACCAAGGGTCAAAATTCTAAAGATTTTGAGTGAAGAAGTGATATGGCCAGCCAGGAATTTTCGGAAAACCATTTTGCCATCTTGGAGGAGGAAATATTGGAGTGAAGAGAGACTTGAAACGGAGACACCAAATAAGAGTGTATTACTGTAGCCCAGACGAAAAGTGATGAGGCACTGAACTAGGAAAGAGACTATGTAATTAGAGATAATGGTACACATGAGAGAGATGTTACATAGAGAGAAACTAAATGATTTGAGACTTGATATGTGAGGTAAGAGAGTAAAAAGACAGAAATAACATTCAAGCTTGAGAAAATGGGTGACTGAAATGTTTGTGTTACCCTCTACAGAAACAGAGAAGCTCCAAAGAGGGAAATGTTTGAGGGTAAAGTTAATGAACTCTCTCTCTCTCTCTTTTTTTGAATGGTTGAGATACCTATGGAAATGCTGTTAGAATGTCCAATTCACTGTTTGGTGATCTGTGATGGTGCTCATGAAAGACTAGGCAGCTAAAGATCAGAGATGACAATTAATCCCGCGGAAGCTGATGGGGTTACTGAAAGTATGCAGAAAGAAAATTAAAGAGAGTCCATGCTACAGAGTTTTGAGGGACATTCACAGTTAGTGGTGGTGCCATGGATGAAGATCCAACAGAGGAAACTAAAGAGTATTCAGAGAAATTGAAAGAAAATCAAGTAAGAGGTATCGCAAAAGAGAGACCAGAGACTATCCTGGAGGAGAGGGTTGTCAGTAGTATTGAATGCTTCAAGAAGATTAAGCAGGATAAGGATTGAGGAAAAGACATCAAGTTTTGCAATGAAGAAATCATTGGTAACTTTGGAAAAGCAACTTCCATTGAATGATGAGGTTGAAAGCAAAAATACTTAGGATTTAGAAGAAAATGAAAGATGAAGTGGTAGCATTGAATCTAGATGAATTTTTGAGGATTTTAGTTGAAAAGGAGAAGAAAGATATAGGGTGATATCTGTTGAGGACACAAGGTTCAAGTGAGAATTATATAAGAACAAGAGAGACATAGGTGTATCAGTAGGCAGCAGGGAAGCAGTCCTTATACAGGGAGACTAAAGATTAGAGAGACAGTCAAGGAAGATAGTGGAGTTAGTCTGCTGGAGAAGGTGGTAAAGGACATGAACAAAAGTAGGTGTAAAGGTATCAGTTTGCCAAGAAATACCACCTCTTCATCAGAGCGTGGAGTGAAGGAGACAATGTCGGATGAAGGTAAGGCTGAAAAGCTAGGCAGAGGTATGGCATGGGACCTTCAAGGAGAAAAGACTAATTTTTGGAATATCTGCTATGATGATGGAGATAAAGGATTAATTAGGGAAGAATAGAAGGATTACCTTGTGGTAAATGATGCAAAAAGTTAGTGAGATGTGGTGAAGGAATTGAGAAAGGGATTCTGGAGTAAAGCATAATATAGAGTCGAACAATAGGGTTGAGATTGGGAAATAAGGAAAGTTAGAACCTATGATAGCATTGAGGAATGAAGATGTTGGAGCTCCAAATGAGGACAAAAAGGTTTTAATGGGTAAAGTACATAGGGACAGGTGTAAGACAGGAGATGATATGATAAAAGAATTGTGTAACTTTTGGTCATGGACATAAACATTTAAAGATGATGATGAGATCAAGGATGTGACTATCCTTATGCATAATGGAGGTGGAGTAAAAGAGATAAAGGAATTGAGAGGTTTTTGATGTGTATTTGAGAAAACAATGTATGTGTTGATGTCCCCTAGTATAAGGGCAGTAGCTGGTATAGAGAGAAAAACTATGATTCAGACAATGAATTCATTGAAAAAAGATGGATAATATCTTGAGTATTGATAGCTCCCACTAGGATCTTGATTATGTAATCGTGTTGTATAGTGGGAACCACAAAGACATCAGAAAGACAGCAAGGGAAGAGTTGATGGAATTAATGAAGCAATAGAGCTTGGGGAGGACGATGGTTAGGTAGTTGGTGATTTTATATCACAGGGACTGGGAGGTGATGAGGTAGGTTTGTTAGCCATAAGGGCTGAGTTTAGGCAGAGAGCTTAGCAGATGATGGGAACAACTTTGCTGATCATGGTAAGTGACAGTAGGTAGAAGGTTTCTCTGTTTTTCAAATTTACCTAGGGGTATCTTGAAGGTGAATAGCTCTACCTTGAAGGGAGATGGAGGAGGCAATGGTGGAACACCCCTAGCAGACATTTATTCTGAAAGGGATAGAAGAGGCCATTGTCCTTTTGTAGTACTACTTTGTCTCCAGGTCAACAAGGTAACAAAGAGAGACAAATTTGGGGCTAGGGAGTCCCAAAAACCAAAATCAAAAGTAAGTCATCAAGAAAGAGACATGGGAGAAGGAAGGAAACAACTGAATATTTCTTATGGTTGGGGCATTGCAGAGGAAAGTCTTCTAAATATAACAGTAGAGTAAGTGGAAAGTAGAGATCTACAAATCTCATTGATTTAGGAAGAGAAAATGGAGGTTACAAAAAATTTCAATAGAAAAGTACAATAACGTACAAAGGGTTGACTAGGATGGGAAGAAGAAGAGAGGTGTTTGAACTGTCATGTACAATTGGGAGGGGGATCATAGCAACTGGAAGAAACTATCTACTGTAACAAGAGCTAAAAAGGACAGGTGAGTGGGAGTAAGACCCAATACCTTGCATTAGGTTGGGGAGAGGAGACGAAAGGAAGAAAGTAGTATCAGATTATTCAATGTACTATAAATAGACAACCCTTAACATTGATTTCTCCATTTCTATTCTTTGAAAAAAGACAAAAAAAATAAATGTCCTGAGATAATTTGATAGAAAGAAAATGAAAACATTTATATTTATAAATGTGATGAAATAAATGATAAAGAGGAGAGTGAATTAGAATTAAGTAGAAAGCAAAATCAAGTAATTCATGTTGCATATCAGAAACACATAAAATATAAAGCCAGTAAGGTAGAGAATGAATTAGGGAAGAGTAGAAAGATTACTTTGCTGTAGATGATGTCAAGGGGGAAAGAAGATATAGAGAACAGGATAAGAGGGAACTCACAGTGAATGGTCTCTATTTTTCAGTCAAAATGTGGCATTATGGTAGAATTTATTAGGCTTCAGCTCAATTCAAACTAAGCAGAAGTAGCAATCATAGACTCAGACAATTCAACAGTTAGTACAGATGTAAGAGTAATGGCCAATTGAATCAATCACTCTGGTTCCACTTAAAAGTACCACTTTAATCATATAAGAATACCTCAGTTCAATCAATCCATCAAAACAGTTAACTAGGTCTGAAAAATTCTTAATCAATTTGGAAGAAGTGAAAAGTATTATAATGAAATGAGATTACATGGAAAGTATGGTTGAGGAAACTCAGACAAATCTTATGGGGCTTGAATAAAATAATAAACCAACTTAGAATTTGCAAATTCTAGCTCTGGGACAGCCTATGGTGGAGAGTAGTCTAGACTAGCCTCTGTCTACTCTTCTTAACTTGACCAGAGGATGACCTTGTAAACTTTGAGGGGTCAAAGGATTTAGATGTCTCATTGTCAAACAAGGAGTACCTCCACCAGTGTCTGCATCTGGAGTCAAGGACAAATTTGACACACTGAGGAAAGACACCTTCAAGATCCTAATAAGGAGTCAAGTAGAAAGCTACGTCATACCTAAGAAGACTTCGTGAAGGTGTCTTAAAGCAGAAGAAAAGGACTGTTTGCAAAAGGGGTTCGCCAAACATGCTCTGAGTTCGACACGATTTTCTCCAGAGCTCTGTATATACTTGTGGAAGAGTGTATCCCTGGCTTTGTTGGGGATGTAGGTATTTTGTAGCAATTATCCTTACTATATCACTTTAGCTTATACCCATTTCTAAAAGTTAATTAACTCTCTGGCTAGTTAATATCAACGGATAATTATTGGAGAGGGGAAGCACACTGATGGTGGAACAACATTGGAGAAATACCCCTAATCCCTCAGGATTACCCAAACACCCTGAGAAGAGAGCCAGCCACCCTCTGGGGATCCAAGACACCAATTAAAACAGGGTTTGAGTAAAAGCCCTAGCCTAGAGCCTGTGCTATACATGTGCTGTTAAGAGAGGCAAATAGGGAAACAGCATTATGTTAAAGGCAGTCTATTGATCATACTGATATCATAATAAAACCCTATCAACAATTAGCATATATATGGTGAATGATAAAGCACCAAAGTACTAAAGTGAAAATAGAACTATAAGATAGTAACTTCCTAGAAAGTAAGAACATAGTTGTCAGGGACATCTGTCTGCTATTTCAGAATCAGAGAATTCTAACAGAAAGATAAAAAAAATTAAAGATTTCAAAAAAATATTAAAAAAATGAGTTACAATAGAAAATCTTCAGGTACTGGATAGAAATCTTAAAATAAATACTAAATTTTCAGCTTTAAGTGGCAAAATGGCATATTTGCAAAAAAAATGAGCTAAAGGATAAAGAACTAATCAGAATGAAGAAAGGCAGAAATACTAAATATATGCACAGTGTAATGGAAATATAACCACTAAGAGAAATATAAATAAATATGAACTTCCAAATGGAGACAAAAGAATATTATACCAAACAATAAATAACTCAAAAGAATCACAAAACATTAAATAATTATATTAAATATAATGGTAACAAAGAAAATGAGACAATTTTGCAAAATTTGGGAGGATGCAGCTAAAATAATCTTTAGGGGAACATTTTTGTCTTGGGGCATATACTAACAAAATAGAGAAATAAGACCAATGAACTGAGCATTAAACTTTAAAAATGAAAAATAAACAAATTAATCACATCAAAGCAAGAAGAAAAATAGAAATTCTTAAATAAAAAAGATAAAATTGAAAACAAAGAGACTGTTTAATTGACACAATCCTAACTTTTTGTGAAATAAAGAATAGGTAAGCCATTAGCTAATTTGACTCATTGATTTCCAAGGGTGATTGTGTTGCCCTCAAACACTTATCACTTATCAGAAATTCCCTATGAACATTATATATTTTAAATGGGAGAGAGAATAAATATTATAAGATGTTTCTATCTATCTAAGACAAATTTTTGTCAGTCTACAAAACTTCAATTATCCAAGATCCTTACTTTTCAAAGCCAATGGAACCATAGACCACTATTCCCCATGGGACTGGGTTACTGTATTGCATTGTGACCTTGACTCTATGCCCACATACATCCACTGCAAAGGATCAGAGTCTTTCTTGTTCCTACTCCTTATGTCCACATCTCAGAGGCTGGTCAATTGGAGTGAATGTTATAAAGTATGATTATTTGAAAGGTAAATGAGGAAAAGGGATTAAGGTGATTAAAAAGATACTGGGGAGATGTCAAACAATTTGACACATTTGCATTTAGAAGGAAACTATATATTCCCTATCAGAAATAAAATACCTTTTCTTTATAGTTAGACACATCCACAATCAATGCACGAAATTGTTTTAATGCCACAGAGATTTGAGGTATCATACAAGGAAAGGGTAAAAAGGTACTAGTCAAGATGATGGAGTAGAAAGAAATAGTACTGCTGACTTCTTC
Organism: Bettongia penicillata ogilbyi; assembly: GCA_023548195.1. Lineage (NCBI taxonomy): Eukaryota > Metazoa > Chordata > Mammalia > Diprotodontia > Potoroidae > Bettongia > Bettongia penicillata. The sequence goes on along the minus strand of JAJHZJ010000169.1, from coordinate 329,181 downwards.
CTCAGAACTACTCCACAAAGATCCAGAAAACATACAACAACCCTGTTCAGTAAATCAAAGGCAAAAATTATAATAAGTCATTTTTCCAGACCAACTTGGTATAGAGAGACAGAGACAGAGGTCTTCAGAAACTGGGGCAGGGTTTAGTTGGGATAAGCAGTTTGGAGTCTTCCCATGGAGGGACTGGATCAGGGCAAGAAGAGGTCCCAGGTCAGGTACAGAGGAGCCTGACACTGTGCAGGAAGCAGCAACAAATGCTAACTAGTAACTCTTAATTCCTATACAGTGCTAGATCAAAGATCCACTGTGAATTGAGGAGACCTGCAAATAGGGTTGGCAGTGAGAGGGAAATTAAGATTTGCAGGACTCTAGGCTATGTATTAATTAAGGAGAAAGTACAGAAGCAAGTAGGAACTGAACTGTACGGCTCTGATACGGGAACTGAACATGGTCTCAGACCCAACAATCAGTCCAATCTGAGATGTGCAGCAAAACAACAACAAAGTCCAGCACTAGTCTACTGGACCTCCAACTAGTTTCATGCTGACAGATGTTTTTCTCAGACTCAAGGACTTGTAGATCTAAGGCCAGGAGGGTAGTGATCAGACTTAGCCATGGATCAGATCATTGTGATTATATTGAAAGCTTGAACATCCCCACTCTGAGCTACTCCGGAGAATCTGGAATAACACAATACTCTACTATGAGAAAGCAGCAGCAAGATCAAAAAAGACATAAAACAGCATCAAGACTGGCTCATCCATTCCCTCTCGAAAAACAAAAGACCCTGGGAGTCAAGATGGCAGAGTAGAAAGACTCATGCATGCTAGCTCCGAACCCACAGTCCATGGATTTAATGTAAGAAGAGCTCCCCACAAATTCTGGATCACTGCAGGGTGTGCAGAAACACAGTGGAAGAGATTTCCGTTCCAGAGAGCCCTGGAGAGCGGTACCCAGGGTCCATGGCACCCCAGAAAGTGGAGCCCACCCCAGCGCTGCCCTGGCCACCCAGCCGAGAGGAGCAGATCCGAGCAGGCTTCAGGGACGAAACCTCCAGTGGCCGGGAAGGTCCCTCCGCCCACAGACACTAAAGGTCAGTGAGAGACGTCTAGGCTGGCCGAGAGGGGAGAGGAGTGTTTCTGTGACTCAAGCCCCTCAGGAGGAAGGGGTGGAGGCAGAGACAGGGGCAGCGGTGGCGGCGCGGGACTCCCCGAGCAGCAGGCAGAACTTCAGGTCTCTGCATAAACCCTCTGAGGGAGCTGAGCCTGGGAGGCGGCCCTGCCCCCACCCGCTCCATCACTGAAGGTCTCTGCATAAAGCCCCAGAGGGAACTGAGCCTGGGAGGCGGCCCTGCCCCCACCTGAGCACCAGAACTTAAGCTGACATTGAATAGCAGCCGCTCCAGCCGTGGAAAGCCCATTTGAATCTCAGACCGCAAGCACTAGCTGGGCAGATCTAGGTGGGGGTGGAGAGGAATCTCAGAAGTCAAGTAACTGGCTGGGAAAATGCCCAGAAAAGGGAAGAAAAATAAGACTATAGAGAGCTTCTTTGAGCAGGTGCAAATGTTCCCGCCTTTCAATTCTGATGACGAGGAACTATTCTTACCATCAGGGAAAGACATGGAGGGCTGGGATGTCTGTATCCCAGACATCCCAGGGGGATGTCCAGTGGGCTCAGGCCATGGAAGAGCTCAAAAAAGATTTTGAAAAGCAAATTAGAAAGGTGGAGGAAAAACTGGGAAGAGAAATGAGAGAGATGCAAGAAAAGTATGAAAAACGGGTCAATACCTTGGTAAAGGAGACCCAAAAAAATGCTGAAGAAAGTAACACCTTGAAAAATAGGCTCACTCAACTGGCAAAAGAGGTTCAAAAAGCCAATGAAGAGAAGAATGCTTTCAAAAGCAGAATTAGCCAAATGGGAAAAGAGGTTCAAAAGCTCAGTGGAGAGAATAGTTCTCTCAAAATTAGAATGGAACAGATGGAGCCTAATGACTATCTGAGAAATCAAGAAATCACAAAACAAAACCAAAGGAATGAAAAAATGGAAGAGAATGTGAAATATCTCATGGGAAAAACAACTGACCTGGAAAATAGATCCAGGAGAGACAATTTAAAAATTATGGGACTACCTGAAAGCCATGATCAAAACAAGAGCCTAGACATCATCTTCCATGAAATTATCGAGGAAAACTGCCCTGACATTCTAGAACCAGAGGGCAAAATAAGTATTGAAAGAACCCATCGATCACCACCTGAAAGAGATCCAAAAAGAGAAACTCCTAGAACATTGTGGCCAAATTCCAGAACTCCCAGGTCAAGGAGAAAATCTTGCAAACAGCTAGAAAGAAACAATTCCAGTATTGTGGAAATAAAATCAGGATAACTCAAGATCTAGCAGCTTCTACATTAAGGGATCGAAGGGCGTGGAATAGGATATTCCAGAAGTCAAAGGAACTAGGACTGAAACCAAAAATCACCTACCCAGCAAAACTGAGTATAATACTTCAGGGGAAAATATGGTCTTTCAATGAAACAGAGGACTTTCAAGCATTCTTGATGAAAAGACCAGAGCTGAAAAGAAAATTTGACTTTCAAACACAAGAATGAGAAGAAGCATGAAAAAGTAAATAGCAAAGAGAAGTCAGAAGGGACTTACCAAAAGTGAACTGTTTACATTCCTACATGGAAAGACAATATTTGTAACTCTTAAAACTTTTCAGTATCTGGGTAGTTGGTGGGATCATACACACACACACACACACACACACACATGTACATGTGTGCATGCACACACACATACACATATGCATGCACATACAGAGACAGAGAGCACAGAGTGAATTGAATAGGATGGGACCATATCTTAAAAGAAATTAAGGTAAATGGTAAGAGAGAAAGGTAGGGGGAGAAAAGAGGGTGAAATGGAATGGGGTAAATTATATGTCATTTAAGAGGCAAGCAGGAGACTTTTTAGTGGAGGGAAAAAGAGGAGAGCTGAGAAAAAAACCAAGAAGTTTATCCTTATCACATTTGACTAAAGGAAGGAATAAAATGCACACTCTTTTTGGTATGAAACCTATCTTACAGTACAGGAAAGTGGGGGAGAAGTAGATAAGCAAGGGGGGGGATGATGGAAGGGAGGGCAATGGGAGGAGGGAGCAATTTGAAGTCAACACTCGGGGAGGGACAGGATCAAAAGAGAGAATAGAAACAGTGGGGGGGCAGGATAGGATGGAGGGAAATACAGTTAGTCTTACACAACACGACTATTATCGCAGTCATTTGCAAAACTACACAGATAGGGCCTATATTGAATTGCCTGCCTTCCCAAAGGGAATGTAGGGAGGGAGGGATGGGGAGAAGTTGGAACTCAAAGTTTTAGGAACAACTGTTTAGTATTGTTGTTGCTACTAGGAAATAAGACATACAGTTAATGAGGAATAGAAAGTCATCTGGCCCTACAGGACAAAAGAGAAGATGGGGAGAAGAGAAGAGAGGGATGATAGAAGAGAGGGCAGATTGGAGATTGGGAAAATTAGATTGCTTGGGGTATTGGGGTGGGGGGAGGGGATAAAAAGGGAGAAAATTTGGAACCCAAAATTTTGTGAAAATGAATGTAAAAAGTTAAATAAATAAATTTTTATTAAAAAAAAAAGAAAAACCAAAGACCCTGACCCCAACATAAAATATGAAGTCAGGAATTGAGGGTTGAAAGATGAGTAAGCAAATCAAGAAAAAAGAAAAGAATCTCACCATAAAAGGCTACTGTGACAGCAGAGATACTTGAGATACAAATTTAGATGAAGATGACTTCAAAACAAATAAATCTCAAAGGAAAATATAGTCATGAGATATTAAATGAACATTTTTGGAATAGATGAAATCAAAGTTAGAGAAAAGAAGCAAAAACGATTATATAAATGAAATGAAAGTGCTAGATGAAACAATTGGAAAAGCAATGAGAAAATGAGGAGGGAAAACTAGAAAAAAATGAGAGTTGTGGAAAAAAAAGAATTAGAAAGAATTGGCACAAGAGTTATTAACTCTTTGGAAAACTCCTTTAAATTAGAACGGACCAGACTTCTGGGAGTCAAGATGGTACAGTAAGCAGTAAATTGCTGTAGCTCTCCCATATTCACCTCCAAACAAGCAAAAAACCATAAAATATTGTTCTAGAACAATTGTAGAGGGATTGGAAATTTCTGGAATTGTAGATGCAGTGGAAAGATGGGGTGGATTGGTCTTTTAGCTCCAGAGACTTGGAGGATGGGCAAGAAAGGTCTATCTCATTCTGGTAACAGGAGAGTGCATTCTAGGACCAAAAGCATCCCAGGAAGACAGTAGCAAGCCCCAACTCAGACTAGCAGGAGATCCTAAGCCTAAGAGTGGTGGAACCCACAAACACCAACATCAGGACCTCCCACATTCCTTAGCATATCCTGGAAGACTCCATCTCTGAGAACCACTACATGCTTCTGTGTAGCCCCTGGTGGGCAGGCATCTTCTAGTTGCCAGACCTCCATGTACTTCAGTATAGCTCTGCGTGGGCAGGTGGATATCCTCTGTCAGTTGAGCTTCCCTGTGCTTTAGTGTGACTCTGGCCAGGCAAGCGTCTTTCAGTGGAGACACATATACATGCTTCAGTGTTGTCCCAGGTAGGTAGGCATCCTACTATGGCTGGGCCTCCATATGCTTCAGCATTGCTTGGGGTGGGCAGTCATCCTCCAGTTACTGGGCCTCCACATGCTTCAGCATAACCAAGGGTGAATCAGTATCTTCTGGTGGCAGGAACTCCTCATGCTTCAGATCAACCCAGGGCAAATAGGCATCCTCCAGGGGCCAGACCTTCATGTGCTTCAGTGTAGCCTTGGGAAATACATAGAATCCCCACCTGGCCTCAACAGACAACAGATACCACCACTAGGATCCAAGCTTAGTATATGGTAAGCTGCCAGACCCCTACATTCTCCAGCAGTACCCATCATGACCCACCCCACCTGCTCAACACAGGACCAGACACTAGAGTCCCTTGTGAGCCTCAGGGCAATATTAGCACAGAACCAGGTAAATACTCAGAACCTTTAACACTGGCACTAGAAACCTGAAACAGAGTCCCTTCTACTCTTGACACAGAGATCAACTTTAAAAGAAAGTAAGAAGGCAAAAAAAAAGATGAGCAAAAAATAACAATAAAAATAATTTGACCGTAGAAAGTAATTATGGTGACTGGGGACAACAATATTAAAGCATCTGTGCGCAAAACCCTAAAGAAAAACATGAAGAGGTCTCAATCCAAGAAAAAACTCATGGAAAAGCTCAAAAAGGAGCACAAAAATCAGATGAGAGATAGAAGAAAAATTGGGAAAATAAACAAGAGTGACGTAAGAGAATAATGAAAAAAGAGCCAACAGCTTGGGAAATTGCTTGAAAAGTTGAATTGGCTAAATGGAACAGGAGATACAAAAATCCACTGAAGAAAACAACTCCTTAAAGAGTACAATTGGTCAAATGGGAAAAAAAAAGGACAAAAGCTAGTTGGGGAAAACAACCCCTTAAAAGTTAGAATTGGTCAAGTAGAGGCTAATGACTCTATGAGACATCATGAATCAGCCAAACACATTCAAAAGAATGAAAAAGATGGAAGAAAATGTAAAATATCTCATGAGTAGAAGAACTGACCTGGAAAATAGATCCAGAAGAGACAATATCAGAATCAATGGACCACCTGAAAGCCATAATTAAAAAAAGAGGACCTGGACAGCATTTTTCAAGAAATTATTGAGGAAAACTGCCCTGTTGTCCTGAAACCAAAGGACAAAATAAACATTGAAAGAATAGACAAACCCCTCAGGAGAGAGATGACAAAATAAAAACTCCAAGGAATATTATAGCCAAATTTCAGAACTATCAATGCAAGTTAAAAATACTACAAGTGTCTAGAAGGAAACAATTCAAATATCAGGAAGTCACAATCAGAATCTCACAGGAATTGGAAGCTGCAACATTAAAGAATTGAAGATCATGGAACATGATATTCTGCATGGCAAAGGATCTAGGACTATAATCAAAAATCACTTACTTGGCAAAATTAACCACACATCAAGGGGGGAGAAATGGTCTTTCAGTGAAATAGGAGGATTTCAAGCTTTCATAAGGAGACTATAACTAAATAAAAAATTTGACCTTTAATAACAATACCCAAGAGAAGCATACACAGGTTAAAAAGAAGGAAAAGAAAACATAAGGGATTCAACAGAACTAACCTGTTTACATAGGAAGATGATGATTGTAACTCTTAATAGTTGTATCACTAAAAGTACATCTAGAAGGAATATCATAGACAGAGGGTATGGGTATAAGGTAAATTTGAGGGAATTACAAATAAATTAAGAAAAGAGAAAGAAGAGTACAATGGATGCAGAAGGAAAGATAGATAGAATGGCATAAATTATTTCACATGAAGACGTAAGAAAGACCTGTTAGACTGGGTGGGGAGGAAGTACACTAGGTATTGCTGGAACTTTATTCTCGTCATTACTGGATCAAAGAGGCAATAATATGCACTATTAGAAGAATATAGAAATCTATTTTACTCGACAGGGAAGTAAGAGAGAAGGAGATCAAATAAAGGGTATGGGTGCACAGATCAGGGGAGGTGGTAGAAGGAAAACACTGGTAAGGTGGAAAGGAGTGAAAGGAAAGAGAGAACAAACAGAAGGAAGAATAGGATAGAGGGAAATATATAAGTAGTAATCATAACTGTGAATGTGATGAACTTTCCCATAAAATGGAAGCAGATAGTGGAGTGAATCAAAACGCAGAATCCTACAATATATTGCTTACAAGAAACACACTTGAAGCAGAGAGACACACACAGAGTAAAGATAAAGATCTGGAGCAGAATCTATTATGCTTTAGTTGAAGTTAAAAAAAAAAGCAAGGGTAGAAATTTTGATCTTAGACAAAGTAAAACAAAAATAGACCTAATTAAAAGAAATAAGGATGGAAACTACATCTTGCTAAAAAGTACCATAGACAATGAAACAAATTAGCAGAGCAAGGAATAATCTGCTTATTGGATCTATGGGGGAGGTGAACAATTCTTGACCAAACAAAACACAGAGAACACTACAAAATGTAGAAGGGATAATTTTAATCATATTAAATTGAAAAGTATTTGTCCAAAGAAAACCAATGCAACCAAGATTAGAAGGAAAGCAGAAATATTTATAGCAAGGGTCTCTGATAAAGGCTTCATTTCTCAAATATATAGAAAACTGAGTCAAATTTATGAGATTACAAGCCATCCCCTAACTGATAAATGGTCAAAAGATATGAACAGGAAATTTTCAGATGAAGAAATCAAAGATATCTGTAGGCCAGATCTGTACAACATACAGTCCATTGGCCACTTGCATCTTGCCAAAGGATTTTGGGCAGTCCATGAAAATTGTAGAGGAGGGGAAAGAATAAAAATGCAACAAATGCTTTGTGCCCTGCTTTACTTGCTTTCCACCAGTTACTGTTGTGTTGGCCAAATAACTCAGTAGGTAGGTTGCCATTGTGCCCTCGTTCCTGTTTGTCATGTGACCCTGGAAACCAGCTATTGTCAGTTTGTCTCTAGTCTGGAAGAGCAAGAGTTGTATCTTTTCACTGTCTTTTTTGGTCATTATTGGTATTGAATAGGGACAAAGTAAGTGTATGCAGCTGAATCGAGCCAAGGGATGAGTGACAACAATGCAGGGGCTTCTTCCCCTCCCTCTCTGCACGGCCACCCTTCAAGTTACATGAATATCTGGCTCTTCTTCCTAGGTCAGACACTCAGTTCAGTATTTCTTTGTGAACAACTGCTGTGGAGACGTTTTGGTTCTAACAATAAAGATTTTGGGGTGAGTTTGTAAAATGGGGTTATAAAAAGAAATGGAAGATTGAATCAGAGTATAGAGTGTTTACTCTAGAGTGGACAAATGCACCTTGTTTACATACATGAGAGACAAAATATTGTGCTCTATCTGCTGAGAAGTAATAGCTGTTTCAAATGAATACAATCTTCACCACTATTTCACTTCAAAACATTCTGACTTAAGCAAATTGGACACCAAAGAAAAACAAACTAAAGCATCCAAATTATTGAAAAATCTCAGTGGGGAACAATGGTTTTCAAGACAGTAAACTCAGAAAATGAGGTAGCACTAAGGTTAGTTTTCAGATTTCTAAAGAAATCTATTTCAAGCATGATTCCAGAGTACAATAAACTGATTGCTGACAGGAAGTGTAATACGCCCCATTAACTAAAGGCAAACAGTAAGAAACCTGAAAAATGTATTGAAACTTGTACCACTTAGCAAAGTCATTTTTTAAACAATGTGATTTCATGATAAATAAAAATCTTATGTAATAAATGTAATAAATTGATTTTAGTTGAAGTTTCCCTTTTTAAAAATATGGTTTATTTGCAAAATAGTTTAATCATTCATTATTCTGTTACTTGGAAAATGAGCTGCTAAAAACTTACCTGTGGCCTGAAGAAGTTTAGCCTATTTTGATTTTGGTCCCTTCTTACTGCCAAGTTATGCAAGTCTGCTATAGGTATATAAAGAAATGCTCTAAATCACTTTTGATTAGAGAAATGCAAATTAAAACAATTCTGAAATACCGCCTCATACCAATCAGATTGGCTAATATGACAAAAAAGGAAAATGACAAATGTAGGTGAAGATGTGAGAAAATTGGGACACCAATGCTCTCTGATTGTGGAGTGGAGAACTGATCCAACCATTCTGGAAAGCAATTTGGAACTACGACCAAGGCACAACCAAACTGTGCATATCCTTTGATCCAGTAATACCACTACTAGATCTACATTGGAAAGAGATCATTAAAAAAGGGAAAAAGACCTATATGTGCAAAAATACTTATAGCAACCTAATTCATGGTGACAAAGATTTGGAAATTGAGATGTTCATCCTGAACAAGCTATCATATATGAACGCAATGGAATACTATTGTGCAATAAGAAATGATGAACAGGCATATTTCATAAAATTTCATATTTCATAAAAACCTGGGAAGACTTTTACAAACTGATGCAAAGTGAAATGATCAGAATGAAGAAAACACTGTATACAGTTTCAGCAACATCATGCGATGATCAACTATGAATGACTTGGTTTTTCTCAGCAACACAATGATCCAAGACGAGTACAAAAGATTTAAGAAAGAAAATACCATCCATATCCAGATAATGAACTGATGGAATCTGAATGCAGATTCAAGTGTATTTTTTTCCCACTTACTTTATTTATTCTCATGGCTTTTTCTTTTGATTTGTTTCTTCTTCCACAACTGTGATGAATATGGAAATATATTTTGCATGATAGCATATGTATAAACTATATTGAACTGTTTACTGTTTCCAGCAGAGGGGAGGGGAGGTAGTAAGGGAGGGAAGGAGAAAAATTGGGAACTGAAAATCTCATAAAATATGTGCTAAAAATTTTCTGGATATTTAATTGTAGGAAAAAATGAAGTGCTATTTAAAACAAAAGTAAATAAGAGTGCATGAATTAGCAGTTAGTGACTCCATGAGACAGCAATAAATATTAAAACAGACAAAAGACTGAAAAAATAAAGTATAAATTATCACATAAAGAACAAAAAATGACCTGGAAAAAAGATCATAGAGAGATAATTTAAAAATCATTTAATACCTGAAAACCATGACTAAAAAAGACTATAGACACGTTTTTTAAAATCATAGAAAAAAACTGTTCAGATAGCTTAGAACCAAAGGGCAAAGTGAAAATATACTGATCACGTCCTGAAAGAAGCTCTAAAATGAAAACTCCCAGAACCATCTAGCTAAAATCCAAAGCTTCCAAGTCAAAGAAAAAAAATACTGCAAGCAGTCAGAAAGAATCACATCAAATTCTGAGGAGTCACAGTTAGGATTGTGCAGGTTAGCAGCTACCAGTATAAAGGATCAGAGAGCTCTCACTGTGATAGTCTAGGTGGCAAAGGATATAAGCTTACAAACAAAGATAATTTACTGAGCAAAACTGAGTAAAAATTCTTTAGGGCATTGGAGTCAAATACAAATAGAAATAGGAGCCATTAAAATCATATGTAAGTATTTTTATTGCCGCACTTTGACTTAGAAAACTACATATTAATATTAAATATGTTCTATTATATTTTTATTTATTTTGTTCAATTTTTCCCAATTACATTTTAATTTGGTTTGGGCTGTATCTGAGAGTGTTATAGGATATACACTGCATGTTTGACCCCTCTGACCTAGGGAAAAATATGAACCTTTAATGAAATAGAGGAATCCCAAGCATTCCAGATCAGAACTGTGTAGAAACTTTGACATTAAACATAGGTAAACTAAATGAAGGTAAATATGAGTGGACAATCATAAGGCACTAAACAGGGAAACACAGTTTGCAACTTATATGGAAAGATGATACATACGTTCCTCTCAAAATTCTATCAAAAAAAAAAAAAAGAAAAATGTAATCGGAAAAAAATCTTTTGTGGGAAGCTTCTCTGCTAAAAATGGATTCAAATTTATAAGAATAAGTGCCATTCCCAGTTACAAATGGTTAAAGAATATGAACAGGAAGTCATCAGGAGAAATAATCCCAGTTATCTATTGTTCATTTGTTCAGTTAAGTCTGACTTCATTATCCCATGGACTATCAAATTACAGACCCTTCTATCCTCCACAATCTCCCAAAATTTTGTGCAAGCTCATGGTTGTTACTTCCATGACGTTATCTATCCATCTCATTTCTGCCATTTTCTTCTCCTTTTTCCTTCAATCTTTCCAAACATCAAAGGCTTTTTCAATGAGTCCTATTTTCTTACAAAAGTAATTAAACTTCAGTTTCAGTATTTGTCCTTCTAGTGAATAGGCTAAATTCATTTCTTTCAATATTGACTGATTTGATTTCCTTGCGGTCCAAGAGACTCTCAAAGCCTTCTCAGTACCACAATTTGAAAGTGTTAATTCTGTAGCACTCAATCCATCTCTCACAGCTAATACATTACTATGGAAACACCATAGCTTTAATTATATGGACCTTTGTTGACAATCCGATGTTTCTCCTTTTTAGTATGCTGTCTAGGTTATCTTAGCTTTCCTTCTAAGAAATAAACATTTTTTTTATTTTCATGGCTATAATTGCTGTCTTCAATGACTTTTGAGCCTAAGAATGTAAAATCTGATGCTGCTCCCATTTCTTCTCCCTCTATTTGCCAGAAGCGATTGGAACCAGTTGCTATGATCTTCATTTTTTTTAAAGTGGCTTCTTAATTCTTTATTTTCTTTTGAACCTCTTTTTCCATTTGGCTAATTCTGCTTTTGAAAGCATTCTTCTCCTCATTGGCTTTTTGAACCTCTTTTGCCAATTGAGTGAGCCTATTTTTCAAGGTGTTATTTTCTTCAGCATTTTTTTGGGTCTCCTTTACCAAGGTATTGACCCGTTTTTCATACTTTTCTTGCATCTCTCTCATTTCTCTTCCCAGTTTTTCCTCCACCTGTCTAACTTGCTTTTCAAAATCCTTTTTGAGCTCTTCCAAGGCCTGAGCCCACCCGACATCCCCCTGGGATGTCTGGGGTACCTAGGCCCCGCCCTCCACGTCTTTCCCTGATGGCAAGAATATGTCCTCGTCGTCGTCAGATCCGAAAGTCGGGATCATTTGCATCTGTTCAAAAAAACTCTCTATAGTCTTATTTTTCTTCCCTTTTCTGGGCATTTTCCCAGCCAGTTACTTGACTTCTGAGATTCCTGTCCACCCCCGCCTAGATCCGCCCAGCTAGTGCTTGGGATCTGAGATTCAAATGGGCTTTCCAGGGCAGGTACGGCTGCTATTCAATGTGAGCTTTAGTTCTGGTGCTGGGGTGGGGGCAGGGCCGCCTCCCAGGCTCAGTTCCCTCATGGGCTTTATGCAGAGACCTTCAGTAATGGAGCGGGTGGGGCAGGGCCGTCTCCCAGGCTCAGTTCCTTCAGGTGGTTTATGCAGAGACTTTCAGTAATGAAGATCCTGCCTGCCTGCTCGGGGAGTCCTGGACCGCCGCGGCCATGCTGCCGCTGCCTCCGCCACCACCCCCGCCTCTGCCTCCTCTGCTTCCTCCCGAGGGGGCCCAAGCCACAGAGACACCCTGCCCCCCTCTCGGCCAGGCCAGCTGTCTCTCTCACTGACCTGTAGAGTCTGTGGGGGCAGGGACCTTCCAGGCGCCGGAGGTTCCGTCCCTGAAGCCTGCTCGGATCAGCTTCTCTGGGGCCACAGCCAGGGCAGCGCTGGGGTGGGGTCCACTTTCTGGGGCGCGACAGACCCTGGGGAAGGCTCTCCAGGGCTCTCTGGAACGGAAATCTCTTCCACTCTGTTTCTGCACACCTTACAGTGATCCAGAATTTATGGGGAGCTCTTTTTACATTAATTTTATGGGCTGTGGGTTCGGAGCTCGTATACATGCGTCTTTCTACTCTGCCATCTTGACTCCGCCCCCTAATTCTTTATTTTCTGCCATCATATTGGTATTGTCTGCATATCTGAGATTATTGATATTTCTCCTGGCAATCTTAATTCTAGCTTTTGATTCATCCAACCTGGCATTTCATATGATGTACTCTGCATATAATTTCAATAAATAAGGTGACAATATACAATCTTATCGTACTCCTTTTCCATTCTTAAGTCAGTTGGTTGTTCTATGTTGTGTTCTAACTGTTGTTCTTGCCCTGCATACAGATTCCTCAGCAGACAAGTAAAATGATCTGGTACTCCCATTTTTGAGGACTTGTCACATTTTGTTGTGATCCACACAAAGACTTTAGTGTAGTCAATGAAGCCGAATTAGATGTCTTTCTGTAACTCCTCTGCTTTCTCCATCATTCAGTAAATTTTGACAATTTAGTTTTTAGTTCCTTTGCTTCTTAGAAAACCAGCCTGCACTTCTGGTAATTTTTGATTCACATATTGCTGAAGACAAGCTTGCAGAATCTTAAGCATAATGTAGCTGGCATGTGAAATGAGTGCAATTGTTCAGTTATTTGAACGTTATTTGTCATTACCTTTCCTTAGGACTGGGACATAAACTAATCATTTCGAATGAAGAAGCCACTGTTGAGTTTTCCATATTTACTGGCATATTGAATGCAAATCTTTAACGCATCATCTTTTAGGATTTTAAATAGCTCAGATGGAATTGTTACCTCCACTGACCTTATTGTTAGCAATGCTTTCTAAGGTCCACTTGACTTGCCATTCTGGAAATCTACCTTTAGATAGTAACTAAACCATTGTGGTTATCAGTGATGTTAAGATCTTTCTTATGTAGTTTTTTTGCATATTCTTGACACTTCTTCCTAATCTTTTCTGCTTTTGTCAAGTCTCTACCATTTTGGTCTTTCATCATGCCAATTTTTGCATGAAATGGTCCCTTGCTCTTAAGTCTCTACCATTTTTATCTTTTATCCTAACCATTTTTTCATGAAATATTCCTTGATAACTAATTTCCTTGAAGTTCATCTTTCCAATTCTTTTTTCTTTCTATTTCTTTTCATTGCTCATTTAAGAAAACCTTTTCTTCTCTCCTTGCTATTCTCTGGAATTTTACATTCTATTGAGTATGTCTTTCCCTTTCCCTTTTGCTTTCTTTCTTACTTCAGCTATTTGTAAAGCTTCATCATATAGCCATTTTTCTCTCTAGGTCTTCTTCTGCTTTGGAATTTTTTTTTGATGCTGCCAGTATCTATAACCATATTTAACAATGCTCCAAAATTACTACCTAGAGAAATGCAGATGAACAGAACTCTGAGGTTCCATCTCACACTCATAAGATTGGAAAGGATGACAAAAATGGAAAATGTTGGAGGGGCTGTAGGAAAACAGATACATTAATGCATTGTTAGTTGAGCTATAAATTGGTTCAGCCATTCTAGAAAACAATTTTCAGCTATGCTCCCTAAATTACTAAACTCTGAATGTCCTTTAATACAAATATACCACTAGTAGAGCTATAGGACTATACTCCATAGAGTTCAAAGAAAGAGGAAAAGGCTCTCTCTTTCTCTCATATCTATCTCTATATCATATCTATATCTATCCAGATATAGATATGATATAGAGATATCTATAATCAAATAGATATCTCTCTCATGATGGAAAAGAACTGAAATCTAAGGGGAAACCTATCATTTGTGAGAATGACTGAACAAATTATGGTATATTAATATAATGAAACATTATTGTGATATAAGAGAAATCTGAGAATATTCTTGTGAACTGATGCAAAATTAGATGAGCAGAACCAGTAGAATATTTTATACAATAACCATAACATTGTAAAGACAAACAACTTTGAGATTTAAGAACTCTCATCAATGCAAAGAAAATATATGATTCCAAAAGACTAATGATGAAAAATGCTACTCAACTCCTCACAGAGAAGTGATAGATTAAAGATGTAGATAGAATAAGATACTTTTTTTATATAGTCAATGAGGGAATTTGTTTTGCTTGACAATGCACTTTCCTTAGAAGAATTTTCTTTTTGTATTTTTTCCAGTGGGAGATGGGAAGTGAGGAGAAAAAAAATAAAAACTTGTTAATTGAAAAAATAACTTAAAGGAAGACAATTTTTTTTAAAAAAAGAATAGGATATAGAATAAAAGATGTCATCTTCAGTTGAAGATAGGATTATCCTGGGTCTGTCCTATGCTTTTGGGTCACAGAATACTCTTTCAAATATCTTTTCTCTCAGGTTTCAGTTATTGACACAAACAGAACACAAGAATATTTCAGAGAAGACCTTGTATTTCCAGTTTGTTTTTTCTTCTTCTGTATGATAAAAAGAGCAAATGCCTGGAGGGATAGAGAACTCTTGCCACTGGGTAGTTGAAAAGAAATAGAGGAGTGAAGAGATCCAAAACTTTGCTTGCCACTGAGCATACTATAAAAATACAGTATGAAACCCAGCAGGCGTCTGCAAACAAAGTGTTCCTTTAAGTTAATTAGTATCATATAGAAAATGAACTCTTCTGCTTATTTACAAAGATACAGATTTATGTAAAGCAAAACCAATTATACTTAATGCTTAAACTACTCCAGGTGCTCGGTGACAGTGTTGCTAAGCACTGGAGATTTAACTACTCTTTGAAAATGTCTTGTTCTAAATGGAAGAATGCATAGTAGCTGCATTTTTAGCTATCATTAATATTGCCAAATTTTAGGGTTTTTTGTAGGGTTACTATTGGTTAACAATTCCATAGATTATCTGGTATTGTATGGAAACAACTAGAGGCTTAATATTTGTTTTTTGACTATGATCAGGGCATTAATGAATTATAGAAAGATTAGGAAGAAAAAGACAAATTCCCAGTTAACAGTACGATCTATTGAACAGTCCTTATCAGAGGTTTGAGAATGTGTTGACCATCTGATTCCCCTTTAGAAGCCAATTTTCCAATAGTACATTTTGTCTTCTGCAGTAGAAAAGGGCTCTTTTTTTGTGATGGAGGCCCATAAAGTTTCAAGGAGAGTGTGTATGGCTCTTCATTTTATCTTTAAAATAGAACTGGTTGAGTAAAAGAAACACCTGGACTTTTATAGCAGTAGCTTGGCAAATGAATATGCATACCATAACAAGTCAAGTTTTGCACATCTCTTGTTCTACAAATCTAGAATCTTTTATATGCACTTTAAAGGGCTTTATTACTGCAACAGTAATAGTAAACTTTACTTATCTTGTGCTTAAATAGCAGATGCTATAGAATGAAATGTTATCATCTAAGCTCACTGCCCCTTCCCCAGTATTCAAATTGGAAATCAGAGAAGGGTTTTCTGGCTTTCCAGACCTCACTTTATTGCAAAACTGCTACTTTCTCTTCAAATGACATACTCCAGATATCTAAATCGTTACTACATTAGCAGTGGAGACAGAATGAACCTTAGAACTGGGAATTCCCAACTCTGCTCTGCTTGGTCACTCTGGTCAGTCAATATCCCCATAACCTTCTTTAGTTTTTTCTCCTTTTCCTTAGTTTGCGCATTCTCATTAATTCATATGAGCCTGACAAATACTACAGTTGGGATGTCACCTCTTTTGAACATTGATTCTTTAGGGGGAACTTAACTTTTAAACTTGGAGTATGTTTTCTAATCATCCAATTCAAATCTTGTTTAGTGTTAGATACAGGTAATATACAGATATAATTTGGATCATCAGAGAAATCTGCCATCTGCTGAGGTATATTTTATGTTTTTGCCTAAAGTGACAAAAAATAAAAAATAAGAAAGCTTATGGTTAATATTATGAATACTGTTTTTCAATAGCTATGCTCTCATTATATCAGGAATAGATTATGATTCTTTAATTTGAAAAGTTGCATGATAATATGTATAATAAATGAGGCTTTTTTCTGGCATAGATTAATTAGCTTTATTTTGAAATAGCTGTTCATCCAAAAATGTGCATGTGTAAGTATAATTGCAAAATCTAAATTTCTTTTTTTTAAAAAATTATTTTCAGCTTCAAATTCTCTCCCTCCATCCATCCCATCTTCTAACCATTGAAAAGGCAAGAAATACAATACCCATTATATATATGAAGTTATGCAAAACATGCAATCTAAATTTCTATAAATCTTTAGAGATAAAATAGAAAAAAGTGATAACAGTGACATAAATCTCCAAACTACTGGGTCTTATATCAAGATACACAAAACACTCAGCCTGAAGATTACAAATCAAAAACACTGAGATGACATGTCACATCCAGTTTCACAAGGTTGTCTCATAAGGATCAACAGTAGAAGAAAATTCCATGATACTGTCATAATATTTTAGACATTGCTCATTTTGGAGAAGTGTTTCTTCAGGATGATGTCTTCTGATTCTCTGACTATGAAATTGATTTAGATTATGGTATCTAAGAAGGACCAGGAGGAGAAAAAGGAGAAAGAAAAAGAAGAAAAAAGAGAGCTTCTTATTATTACTACTACTACTATTATTTTCCTATATTTAACTTAATTGCTGTGGCAAATATACATAGGTACCTTCTTCTTCCTTTTTTCATTTCAAAACCCTTTAAAAATTATCAACCTGGTTTAAAATTCATCCTCAATTTGAAGAGAATGGATTTCAGAGAAATTATGAGTGGGATTCTTTCTTTGTCACGACTGATGTGACACTGAGTAAATTACTTAATCACATTTTTTTCAGCTGAAAGGTGGGGAGAGACCCTTAAAAGTATCTCCCAACTCTAAATCTATTATTATATATCATGTGCTAAAATTCTATAGGATAAGGTAGGCCATGTGGAATGGGAAGCTTTTAGGACTGACAACATAACCAGAGAAGGAGAAACTACTTTGTTGAGAAGAGGAAAGAGGGATTATCAAAACCAGAGGCCCTTAAAGTGGAGCAACTTTCAGAAGCTCTGTGAATTTTTTTATATCTTGATAACTATATCTCAGCATAATTATATTTTTTTGCACTTTTATGTACATTATTTGAAACACTTAAAAACATTATTTTCAGAAGGGGCCCACGATTAAAAAAGGAAAAAATAGAAATAACCCAAACCAACTCACTCTAAAGAGTGAGCAATGTGGAAGCATAAAGAATGCTCTAATCTACTTGGAAGACAAGTAGGTAGGTAGACAGGGTAAGTACAAAAAATAACATGGTCATGCAAGACTTATGTCAGGATTACTAAAGCTCAGAATGAACTGACTCTGATGAGAAATGAGGGCTTTAAAAAACTATATTGTAAAAAAAGAGAATCAAAGAAGGATTAGGATGGGGATTCTTAACATTTTTTCTGTCATGGACATTTTCAGCAGTCTGGATGAGGTCTATGGATCCCTTCTCAGAATAATGATTTCACATATGTGAAATAAAATAATAGCAGTTCAAAAAGAATCAACTATATCCATTTAAAAATATTTATTAATAAGTACATTCTGATATAGTTGAGAACCTTTGGGTTAGAATAGCTACTTGATGGGGATGGCACAATGATAACTAAAAATCCAGAGAAGTAAGAGCCACCAAATTTTAATTTTAATTCTAATTTCTCTGATAAAGAAAATGATTTTTGGACTAGAAAGAAAACATAAATGACAAATAGGAAGTTAATACCCCAGATAAATAAGGAGATGGTAAGAAAGCACTTGGCTCCCTTTGATGTACCCAGTGTAGGTAAACAATATCCTTGCATACAGAAAGAATCAGGAAAAGTAATTGCTGAGCTCCTGCCAATGATCTCTGGAAAGAACATGGAGAATGGGAGAGGTACTGAAGCACTAAGGA
Organism: Bettongia penicillata ogilbyi; assembly: GCA_023548195.1. NCBI lineage: Eukaryota > Metazoa > Chordata > Mammalia > Diprotodontia > Potoroidae > Bettongia > Bettongia penicillata. The sequence continues at coordinate 310,858 of JAJHZJ010000169.1, read as the reverse complement.
CAAGCGATGTCCTGATTTTCAAAAAAGGAAAAGGAACTGAAGATGCAACCTGTAAGCCAGTGAGTTTGGTTTTGGTTCCTACAAACCCTAAAATATTTTATTAAAGAGATGTTTGGCTTTCCCTGACTGGCTGTGAGGAGGCTATAGGATGCCCAGGGTCATGGTGAAGGATATGAACCAGCAGGAGTTCATCTAGGCCCTGGCCACCTTTCTGAAAAAGTCAGGAAAGGTGGAAGTCCTCAAATGGATGGACACAGTCAATTTGGCCAAACATAAGGAGCTAGTGCCCTATGATGAGAACTGGTTCTACACCTGGACTGCCTCCACTACCGGTCACCTATACCTCCGAGGCAGTATGGATGTGGGATCCACAGCCAAGATCTATGACCATTGCCAATGCAATGGGGTCATGCCCACTCATTTCAGCAGAGGCTCCAAGAGTATGGCCTGAAGGGTCCTACAATCCCTGGAAGGCCTCAAGATGGGGAAGAAAGACCTAAGATGGGGGCTGGAAGCTGATACCTCAGTAACAGAGAGACCTGGACAGAATGGCCAGACAAGTGGCAGCTGCCAATAAGAGGACAAACCATACCAGATTCATTAATAAAGTGCCTTTATTAATAAAGTTCAGAGAAACAGAGACACAGAGAGAGAAACACACACACATACACACACACACAGAAACAGATACAGAGACAGACACACAGACAGAGACAGAGAAACAGAAACAGAGACAGAGAGAGACACACACAAACACACTCAAACACACATACATACAGAGAGAGAGAGAGAGAGAGAGAGAGAGAGAGAGAGAGAGAGAGAGAGAGAGAGAGAGAGAGAGAAAGAGAGATACATTTATCTAATATCTCATAAAGGAAGAAGGGCTCATAAAGAGTCAAGCATACTTCATCAAGCACAGGTCATTCCACACTATCCTTATTTTCTTTTTTTTTCTGATGGGATTATAGACATGATAATGTTTTAGATATAATTTATCTGTATTTTATCAAAGAATTTAATAAAGTCTTTCATGATTTTCTTGTTGGAAAAGAGAAATAAAAAAGAGAAAGTGTAATAATTAGATGGGTCCAGAACTGGTCTAGTAACAAGACCTAGAGATATTAATGATTTGAGGTTAATTTGGAAGTAGGATCTTCATGGAGTATTACAACCCCAACGCTGCTCAGAGACCCGTGCTGGCTTTGACCTACTTAACAATTATGTCAACAGTTTAGAGAAAAATATGGAAGGGAAGTTTTCCAAATTTATAGATGATGCAGAGCTGGTAGGAAGAGTTCACACATTAGATGAGAGTTGTTTCAAGAACTTGAAAGGCTAGAATATTGGACTTTATCTAAGTGAATAAAATTTAACAGAGATAAAGAGTAAGTCTTACTCTTGGATTAAGAAAAATAGCTTTGCGAGTAAAAATGTGGGTCTCATGGAAAAATAGCAGTTGATTTGGAAAAAAAGATCTGGGGTTTTTGGTGGACTGAAAACTCAATATGAGTAAACAGTTTTATAGAGCATCGAAAAAAAAGCAAATACATTGTAGGCTATATTAAGGTGAGTAATAATATATTAGAATAAAGAAGTGACACAAAGCTTCACTCTGCCTATATTAAATCAGTTCTGGAGTATTATATGCAGTTCTGGGAACTACATTTTAAGGATTACACTGATAAAGTAGAATGGATCCAAAGAAAGGCAATTAGAATGATGACACACTTTGAGATAATGCTATTTCAGTACTGATTAAAGGCATTAAAGATATTATGCCTGGAGAAGAGGAAAGTGACATGATGACTGCCTTCACATATTTAAAGAATTGATATCTCATAGAGGGATAGAAATTTTGCTGTTTTCCATAAATGGCAGAATTAGGAACCAACACATAGAAGTTGCAAACAAAGATTTATTCATGATATAAAAAAGATTTCCAAATAGCTAAAGTTATCCAAACCTGGAACGGGCTGCTTGAAAAGGCAATGTCTTTTTACTCATTTGCGACTGTATAGGAAAGACCGAATGGTCACTTATTGGGGCTACTGTGGAGATGATTCTTTTTAGCTATAGGATATACTAGATGGTCACTGGAAGTCTCTTCTAATGCTGAAATTCTGTGAGTCTATGACACCTGACCATTTAGAAATTAAAATCCCATTGCTGTGGCAGGGAAAAGTAGTGGGAAACAGAAGAAAAATACAGAGCCAAAACTGGAAGAGCAAGTAGTGGTTATTTGGGGTGGATGAGAGATTGTAAGAAAGAAAAAACTGTGTGAATGGTATAGAGTGATTTTGAGATGTGACTGATAGTTTTTAGGTGGGTGGTAGCACCAAGAGCAAATGGTAGAAACAGACTGATTAAATGTGTATAAGAAAGGGGATATTACTGAATTAATGGGTTGGATTGATGAGAGTTAATATGGAAGCATGGATAAATGGGAGGAGAGACAGTGCAGCGATCTCAAGTTGTCACCTATTTAGGTTTTTGCTGACCTTGAAGTAGACACAGCTGCTTTAAACACTTAAATCTAAGAGCCTAAGCAATATTGGATACCTGGCTACTTACTTAATGATATTTCCTCTTAATGCCAATTACTGGTAATTATTATAATTCTTAAAATCCACATGGTGATTCTTTCTTTTTTTTAAAAGAAATTTTAATACTTAATTTAATAATTAAAATTAAATTTTAATATTTTATATCAGTATTTAATGCAGAAAAATTTACTTTTCAAGAAAATTTTTAGAATTGAGGAAAACAGTATTTTATTGAAAAAAATCAATACAAAACTAAAAGTCTAAATTTCAATTCAATTCAAATCTGAATAATCTATGTCATATTGTGCTAATATGTTCATTTTTCTTTCCACAATACTCAGAATTCTTGTCAGCTTAGTGATTATTCCAGGACCGATAATTCATTGAATAAGAAATTGTTTCTACCACCACTGTCTAGTATTTAATTAGGTACTTACCTATGTGAAATGCTCCAGAATCCTAGGATGTTCAACAACATTAATGATGCCAAAAAGAAGAAGGTGTTTTCTAAATTGCCTTTGTTTAATGCATTTGGAAACCAATTGCCTGTGTGGAACAAATGTAATTGTTCTTCAATTCCAAGTGTTATTCAACTCCAAGGAAGTTACTATGACTGATCATTACACAATCCATAGAACTTGGTTTGGTTCAATAATGTCAACAAAACTCTGCCAAAGGCACTATTGTTGCTCATTAATTTTATTCTATAACAGGAAATAACATAGACTAGACAGGCCATTCAGAACATTTTGCATCATCTTTGAAGGTCAGAATAATTTGACCTGAGGTAACGTGGTCTAAGAATCAAGAAATTTTAAAATTCATTCAGATTTTATTGCCATCTGTGTGAACATGGGCACTTCAACTCCTTTTCTCATTTATCTTATTTGTAAAATAGAGGTAAAGGTCAATGAACAATTGCGTATTAAGCACCTACTATGTGCCAGACACTGCGTTGAGCCCTGGGGATACAAAAAGAGGCAAAAGACAGTTCTTGTCCTCAAAGAGCTTAGACTCTAGTAGGAGAGACAGCATGCAAACAAACATATATAAAGTTGTTGATTTATTGATTTTTCAGTCGTGCCCAACTTTTAGTGACCCAATTTGGAGTTTTATTGGCAAAGATAAAGTGGTTTGCCATTTCTTTATCCAACTCATTATACAGGTGAGGAAACTGAGGCAAATAGGGGTGTCATGCCCAGGCTCATGCAACTAGTAAATATCTAAGGTTAGATTTGAATTCAGGTCTTCCTGACTCCAGACCTGGAAGTCTATTCTCTGTGCCTTCTCTCTCCTTCTCTTTCTTTCTCTCTTTCTCTGTCTCTCTCTCTTCACATACCGCCCCCCCCCCCCCACACGTATGGTAAGAGAGAAAGAGCATTACAGGCATGATACATAGTCAAAGGAAATAGCTGGACCTCACAGTCTTGGAAAGAGAGTGATGTACAATGAAGCTGGAAGGATAGGATAGGACCAGGTTGTGAAAGGCCTTAAAAGCTAAACAGAGGAGTTTAAATTTAATTCTAGAGACCATAGCAAGCTACTGGAGTTTATTGACCAGGGGAGTGACATAGTCAGATCTACCCTTGCAGAAAATTACTTTGACAGAAGCGTGGAGGATATACTGAGTTTCCAAGAATCTAAGTGAGAGGTGATAAGAACCTGAACCAAGGTAATAGCTGTATGAGTAGAGAGACAAGGCAAGATGCAAGAGATGCTGTGGAGGTAAAAACTGCAAGATTTTTTGAATGACTGGGAGCATGGGAAGAGCAAGAGTAAGGAATTGTGAGTAATGCCAAGATATTGCCATTTTATTTTAAGAGATCAAATGAATTTGATGTTAATTCCATATCAAAGTATAGGAATCATTGGTGAAATTAATGAATTCTATCATTTCTACCTTCACATCTTTTGTGTATGTCCACTAATGGAGGCTCTCATAAACTCACTTCTGGACTACTGAAATAACTTTCTAATTGGTTGCCCTGTCTCATCACTCACCCCTTTCGTTGATTTCCTACTAAGTTGCCAAAGTGATCTTTTCTCTTTTACAATATTTTTTAAAAATAATATTACCAATAGGATATACACTATTGTCTAAAGCAAGGAACTCTGATGGGATTTTAGTTGGGACTTGGAGGACAAACTCTGGGGGTATGATCAAAGTCAACTAATCTGAGAAAAATCACCTAATCTCAAGACCAGCTTAATTAAATCTGAGAAACTTAATAATGGAGAGTTGAACACAAGTGATTATTGTGCAGTGTAATGGGAGAAGATATGAAAACAACCATATAAAAATAAGATATATACAGGATAAACTGGAGATAATCAAGAGAGGGAAGATGCTAGCATTACAAGGGATCAGGAAAAACTTCCTGTGGGGGAATGTATACTTATACATACATGCATGTGCATACACACACACAAATCTATATATGCACAATATGCTGTTCAGTCATCTTTCAGTTGTGTCCAACTCTTTCTGATCTCATTTGGGGTTGGTTTTCTTGACAGAGATGCTGGAGTGGTTTGCTATTTTCTTCTCCTGCTCATTTTACAGATGAGGGAACTGAGGCAAACAGGATTAAGTGACTTGCCCAGCATCACACAGCTAGTAAGTGTCTGAGGTCAGATTTAAAATCAGAAATATGTTTTGCTAATTCCAAGCCTGGTACTCTATCTACTGAGTCATCTAACTGTCCTTCCTTATATACATACATACATGCACTGTCACAATATGATTTTTCCTAAGTCTATACCCTTTATTTTATAAGTTTATAAACATTATCATCAAAAGGGGTCCATAAACTTCATCATATAGCTAAAGGGGTTCATGACACAAAAATTTTAATAACCTCTAAATTATTGTTCCCAAAAGGACAATGTTCCATATGCTTTAGAGAGAAAAAAGTTGCTTTTCTTAATAGGCAGAACATTTCTAGAACTTTCTGATATATAAATAGAACAGAGATTTACAGTATTTGAAAAGTTTATGAGATAAGGTCCTGACTGATTTTTCTCATGTTGTGCTAGAGTGTTAAAAATGTGGGATATCAAGGCAAGGTTTTGGAAAAAGTATACCTACTTTTGCCAAGGGCAGCTAGTAAAAATTCTTAAGATAGATGAGGAGAATTATGTCAGAGTAGATATGGATGGAAATCGGCAAATTTCAAATCAATAAAAATTTATATTAAGCTCCGCCTATGTGTAAAGTGTTAGAACTCATGAAACATCTTTGACATACATGATGTAGGTTGTCAATAGGTGAACTATAAAATTTTAATTTTTCCCTACTTTCCCAGTTTTATCATGCTTGTTACTCTAGCTTATTCTTAAAAGATGTATTAGTTATATTCCTGTAACAATTGACAAGCAGTGAATACATGAAGAAGGCAGCTATGCTTGTAGATGCCAATTCTGATTTTGAACTGTGTATTCTCTGTCATTTTATTTGAAGTTATTATCACTGTGATTCAATCATGAAAATAAAATTGAATCCATCACATTATTGCAACCATAAATAAAACCAGGTATCAGATTAAAAGAAATGTTAATAAATTTCTGCAGTTTCATTCTATTATTTTATTTAAATTAGAAGGAATAGATGTGATTTCTTTAATAGAGGAAACTTTTGAATGAGGAAACTAGCTGTAATAGCAATAGTAGCTAGCATTTATATGATACTTTAAGCTTTGCAAAGAACTTCACTATTATTATGTCGTTTTATCCTCACAAAATCATGGAGGGATAAATGCTGTTATCTCCATTTTCAGATGAGGAAACTGAGGTACAGAGAAGTTAAATGACTTGTACAGGATTATACAACTAGTAAGTGTGCTAAGTTAGATTTAAACTCAGGTCTTCTTGACTCCAAATCAGGCACTCGATATCCACTGTACCACCCAGCAGACGAATTCAGATCGGTTCAGTGCCTACTTTTCAATTTTGCTTAGATTAACATGAGAATTTTCAAGTAAGTTTCTGTACCTATATGAACATGATCTAGATTCTTAAAATTTATATCCTGAACAGAATGTTTCATCATTCATCTGAATGGTTGATATTCAGTAGATATTGTCTTAGCATGTATTTCAATTGTATACAAAATGTAAGCATTTGACTATGGTCTTCTTGAATGGGGAAAATTTTTGAGAGAAGGGTAGGAAGATCATCATCTTGCTTCATGATGTAGTGGAAAAACCAAACAATGACTAAGGTTTTCATTTCCAGAAAGTATAGAGAATAGTATGAAGTCTGTAGTGATCTGCCCACCATATGTCTTTAAAGTCAAAGACAAGTAATTCTTATCTATGCACAGCAAATATTTATTAAGGGGGATAAGGAAACTCCCTGTATGCCTTTGCCAAGTTAAATATCCTAGAGAGTATGGAGAATTTGGCCATGTAAGAGGTAGAATTGGACATCATCTCAGAGCTGAAAGGAACCATTGAGTATTTTTGATGCCACCTGTAGCTGAATGAGAATCCTGTCTACTACATGCGTGACAAGTAGCCAGACAATTTTTGCATAGTCAATAACTTCATGTCCTGCCTGCTAGTGTCAGGAACAGCAAACTTAATTCTTCTCTAAAGTTTATAACCTCCTGCTAATAATATTCTTCCCCATTGTAAACATCCCAAATTCTACTCATTGATCTTCATATGGAATGAGCTCCAGGTGGTCTCCACCATCTTGGTCTGTTCACTTCTAATCATTCTTCGGCTTTTCAAAGTTCTTCCTAAAATACGGCTCCTAGAACTTAAAAGTAATCACCAGCAATGATTTGCCCAAGACTGAGTACAGTGAGTCAGCCACCTGCTTCTCTGGCCTGAACAACATACTTCTTCCAATTCATTCTAATTGCAGTTAGCTTTCTCAGGTGTCGTATCACACCATTGACTCGTATTGCGTTCACAGTTCACTAAACCTCCTCAGATCTTTATCAGATTGCTATCTAACATGTTCCCTCATTCTATTCTTGTTCAAACCAAGAATAAAAATTTATATTTATCCCTTTAAAATTCAATTGTAGTAGAGTCAATCTAATGTTTTAGGCTATCAAGAGTTTTCCGATTTCCAGTGCTGTCATGTGGTGTGTTAGCCATCTCTGCCAATAGTGGAGTAACTGTCAAGTTTGATAAGTAAACCAATTATGACTGTTAAAATATCCAGAACTTTAGGGGATACAAAATTTAGGAAAGGAGCCAGAAATGAAACTCATGCCCTCAAATAACTGTAAAAAAAAATGGACATACATATGGGCAACATAGGACCTGAGGTCTTAACACAAAGAGGCAAATCTGACCTTATGATTATCATTGAGACTTAGTGGAATGCCACTCAAAATTGCTATGACTCTGCATAGGTATGTATTATTAAAAAAGAATGGAATAGATTAGAAAGATGGACAAAGTAGTATTGTTTATTGAGAGGTTATGTAGTACTTATGTGTGGAAATCTAAGAACCAAAGTAGATGATGCATGGTCGAGGTCATATAAATAGATATCAATCTAAAGAAACAAAAGCCATTTTTTATGGAGTATACTAAAAACATCTTGGATAGAAAGAACATAGATTAGCTGTTCCAGAAACAACACCCAAGCCTGGAACTGTAGCACCGTGAAGACAGTAATAGAGTTGGAGTTAAGATAGATATGGATTCAAATCTGGATTCACATACATGTTAGCTGTGTGACTTTGGACTTAAGCCCCTGAGTAGGACTATCAGTTTTATCATCTATAAAATGAAAATCATAATAGTGTGTACTTGGCAAGATTTTTCTGAGGACCAAATGAGATTCTATATGTGAAGTGCATGGCAAACCTTAAAGCACTTTCCATTAAGTGTGAGATGTTATTATGATGATGTGACAGGGCACTCTAATTATCCTGACATCTTTTGGAATTCCCTTTCTTAAAAGCAGAATAGCTAATAATTTTTGGGCAAGTCTTAATGGTAATTTCATCTTTTGAAAAGTGCTATCTTGGTATTATTTCTCACTACCAAGGAGAAACTTGTTGCCTGTATGGAAATGATTAGGTCCTTCAGTGAAATTTGTGATTGGGTTGGAGATTAGTACTTGACCTGAGCTTCAGGGAACTCTCAGATGAGCATAGGGTCATCCCTTTTAATACACACTCAGTTCTGGTTCAGTAAATCCTGACTCATCTATTTTCTGGTTTCACAGCCAATTAGAATATTTTCTCCTCATTACACAGTAGCAACCAAGAATAAAATTTTACATTTATCCCTTTAAAATTCCATTCTAATAAGTTCTCTCCAATGTTTTAGGCTGTCAAGAGTTTTCTGATTTCCAATGCTGTCATCCAGGGTGTTAGCCATCCCTGCCCAAAGTGGTGTTATTTTCAAGTTTGATAAGCATGCCATTTATGATAATTAAAGACACCCAGAACTTTGGAGAATAGAAAATAGGGGAAAGGAGTCAGCAATAAAACCTGTGACCTCAAATTCTTATCAAAGTCACTTGAATCACTTGGCAGCTAGAAACTCCTCACAGTTTTCATGCAGTTAGATTAGAAGTAGGCAGAGAATATGTGCATATGCTCTTTACAATTCCCTAGAAAGAGCAAAATGTAACATATTCCCTCTGTCCCTATTATTTTATACAACCAAAAAAACCCCACAACTTTGTTATCTCCACCAGTACCTAGCATGAATGTGCTAAGTCAGATCTGCCTCAGCTCAATCTAATGGGTTATTTGTCTACTATTTAGCATTATACCAGAATGGGCTATAAAATATACCATTTAACATTGTCAGTTGACAGCTTAGGTGCTATAACTTTATTTTAGTAGCTTATAAGCTTTTACGGTTACAATTCACACTCATGCAGTTTTTCAGCTATCATTTCCAGGGACTGACTGATTCAAAATAAGAAGCAGCAATCCATAAGAAGACATAGGCAATGGCTTTTTAAAAACTGCAATTGGATCATAGGATTTTAGAGGTGGGAATGACCTTGGAAAGTATCTAGCCCAATCCTATAATTTTACAAATGAGATTAAATGACTTGCCCAAGGTAGTGATTGGGAGAGCTATGATTTGAACCCAGGTCTTTAGACTCCAAATCCGGTCCACTATTTGTTTTATCAGAATTTAAGTACAACATAGAATTTGAGAAAAGGCAGTTAGGTGCTGTAGTGGATACAGCACCTAACAGAGGACCTAGATTCAGGAGAACCTGAGTTCAAATCTATCTTCAGACATATATTAGCTTTGTAACTCTCTGCAAGTCCTTTAACCCTGTTTGCTTCAATTTCCTCAACTGTAAAATGACAAAAAGAAGGAAATGGCAGACCACTCCGGTATCTTAGCCAAGAAAACCCCAAATGGAGTCACAGGGAGTTGGATGTGATTCAACAAGAACAAAACAGTGTTCAAGGCATATTATCAAATGTGATAATTAATAAATGTATGTAAGCATGGTTATATCTTATTGGATTATAAACTCCATAAGAATATTTGTCAGGTCAGGATCTATTTAAGTTCCCCAAACTGAAATTGTATGGGGCAATGAATAAACTTTCAAGATAAATATATGGAGAAGTAATGAGGTCGTCTATGCCAATGACTTCATAATTCATAAATGTGTTTTATATTATTTTATATCATATCAATATATTACATGGATATAAATACATTATATTTATATTATATTTACCTATATGTGTTTGCCTATACATTGTTCAACTATATGTTTACCTACATGTTGCTTCTCCCTTTAGAATATGAATTTGAGGGCAAAAACTGCTTCATTTTTTTCCTTTTCTCCTTAGTTCCTAGTACACAGCACAATGGAGAATTTTTCCTCTCATTCACACAGGGGCTCAGTGAAGTGAACAGACCATATGATGGTAGAAGAAGTAGGACTCAAAATCAGATCTTTCAGAAAAGTGGGAAGGTGAGCACCTCAGCCTTGTATAACATCTAAACTACCTCATCCAGAACCCTAAATCTGGACTTACTAAAATCAATGCCCTAGAAATAGCTCCAGAATAACAACAGCTGACTGGGACTGTTGGAAGAACAGTAGGGGACTTGGGAACCTTTTTTTGTTACTTACCACCAATGTGAACTTGGTGATAACCAGGGTCACTTAACCTTTCCAGACTGCAGTTTCCTTATCTGCAAAATGAGAAGGTTGTACAAGATGACCTTTGATGAGCTTTCCAAATGAAGACATGATCCTACTCCAGTTCAATGGCAATCATGGTCTTGCCTTAACTCTGGAACCACAAAATTTAGAATTGGAAGGTGCCATAGGGATTATATAATTAATTAAAAATTATTTTATATTATGGACTGAGAAAATAACAAATATGATCATTTCAATGTACAAAAAAATTGAAAAAATGGGATTGTAAATGAAATTTTTAACTTCTGTTATATACACTTTGGTTATTTGTTTTACCCCACATAGCTTGGAGTGTGTGTGTGTGTAATTCAAATTTAACACGGAAGTTCAAACTAGCTTGTTTGTGTTACCGTTCTGAACTTCCTTCTGTTCTCTTCTATTTATTTGATGATTGGTTGACACTTTTTTCTTTCTTTAAAAAAATAACATCTTTTCTAGTATTAATCTTTCAACTCCAACTGGCCAGAGTATGTTTAATATATCGCCCTTCAGCATTTAAGGATATCCTAAGGGGTAGGATGTTGTTTTCCTAAAGCTATATCCCTCCATCCATACACGCATGTATACATACATAGACATGAATACATATGTGGGTATATACATATATCCATATATGTATGTATGTATGTCAGTGTGTTCTTCCAATGATTAGCAGTTAATATCATTGTCAGTCACACTTAGATTCTCGAAAGGGGTATTTAACTGAGGTGGCAGAGAAAGAACAGCTGATACAAAACATCCCTCAAAAACTCATGACCACTCTCTCAGAATTCAGGGGAAAGTGGACTCAAGCTTGGACAGCACAAATGGCAAAGAAATACTTCATAACTCCTAAAAATACTTTGGTTGGCAACTTTAAGACATCCCCCTTTGGAATGGTATGGTTTTCTGCTGGGCTTCATGTAGAGCCTTGAATTTACCTTTGCTCAATATAGCCAGGCTATCCTCAAGTCTTAATGCAGACATTGCACTTAGCTATTGTTATTCTGGAGCTATTTCTTTTATTTATGTATTTTCTTTTTAATATAAATTCATTTATTTAACATTTTACATTCATTTTCACAAAATTTTGGGTTCCAAATTCTCTCCCCATTTATCCCCTCCCCCCACCCCAATACACCGAGCATTCTAATTGCCCCTTTCACCAATCTGCCCTCTCTTCTATCATCCCTCCCTTCTCTTGTCCCCATCTTCTCTTTTGTCCTGTAGGGCCAGATGACTTTCTATTCCCCATTAACTGTATTTCTTATTTCCTAGTAGCAACAACAATACTAAACAGTTGTTTCTAAAACTTTGAGTTCCAAATTCTCCCCATCCCTCCTCCCCACCCATTCCCTTTGGGAAGGCAGGCAATGCAATATAGGCCAAATCTGTGTAGTTTTGCAAATGACTTCGATAATAGTCGTGTTGTGTAAGACTAACTGTATTTCCCTCCTTCCTATCCTGCTCCCCATTGTTTCTATTCTGTCTTTTGATCCTGTCCCTCCCCAAGAGTGTTGACTTCAAATTGCTCCCTTCTCCCATTGCCCTCCCTTCCATCATCCCCCCGACCCTGCTTATCTCCTTCTCCCCCACTTTCCTGTATTGTAAGATAGGTTTTCATACCAAAATAAGTGTGCATTTTATTCCTTCCTTTAGTCGAATGTGATGAGGGTAAACTTCATGTTTTTTTCTCAGCTCTCCTCTTTTTCCCTCCACTAAAAAGTCTCCTGAGACATAATTTGAATGAGACATAATTTACCCCATTCCACTTCACCCTCTCTCCTCCCACTACATGTCTCTCTCACCATTTACCTTAATTTCTTTTAAGATATGGTCCCATCCTATTCAATTCTCTCTGTGCTCTCTGTCTCTGTATGTGCGTGCCTGTGTGTATGTATGTGTGCATGCAGGCATGTACGTGTGTGCGCGTGTGTGTATGTGTGTGTGTGGTCCCACCAACTACCCAGATACTGAAAAGTTTTAAGAGTTACAAATATTGTCTTTCCATGTAGGAATATAAACAGTTCACCTTTGGTAAGTCCTTTATGACTTCTCTTTGCTGTTTACTTTTTTCATGCTTCTTCTCATTCTTGTGTTTGAAAGTCAAATTTTCTTTTCAGCTCTGGTCTTTTCATCAAGAGTGTTTGAAAGTCCTCTGTTTCATTGAAAGACCATATTTTCCCCTGAAGTATTATACTCAGTTTTGCTGGGTATGTGATTCTTGGTTTTGGTCCAAGTTCCTTTGACTTCTGGAATCTCCTATTTCACACCCTTCAATCCCTTAATATAGAAGCTGCTAGATCTTGTGTTATCCTGATTGTATTTTCACAATACTGGAATTTTTTCTTTCTAGCAGCTTGCAAGATTTTCTCCTTGACCTGGGAATTCTGGAATTTGGCCACAATGTTCCTAGGAGTTTCTCTTTTTGGATCTCTTTCAGGTGGTGATTGATGGATTGCTTCAATACTTATTTTGCCCTCTGATTGTAGAATATCAGGGCAGTTTTCCTCGATAATTTCATGGAAGATGATATCTAGGCTCTTTTTTTGATCATGATTTTCAGGTAGTCCCATAATTTTTAAATTGTCTCTCCTGGATCTATTTTCCAGGTCAGTTGTTTTTCCAATGAGATATTTCACATTCTCTTCCATTTTTTCATTCTTTGGTTTTGTTTTATGATTTCTTGGTTTCTCATAAAGTCAT